>VNKC01002780.1:0-13689 GCA_008042775.1 Drosophila pectinifera
TTAAACAATGAAGATATCACAGGGTATATATTAATCAACATCCAAGTAACTGCTCTGCTCTTGGGCGTGTTTCCTTATTTTTATTCCTGTGCCTTCCTGTGCCTTGGCTGTTCGCCTTTGTGGTAAATGAAATGCAAATAAATTGTCAACTGCAGCTAAATAAAATTTTAATTTATAAGGGCTTTGACTAGGTCTGATTGTGAAAGGACTCCCAAAGGAAGTGCGAAAGCAGCCGGGAAACATCTATTAGTTACATGGATGCTATACCTCTTTGTCATTTGAAAGACTGCAACAAATAATTTCTGCGATTTCTAACATGTTTTCATCGATAAATCCACCGATAACCACTCACCTTTTGCTGGAATCTGAGGAAAGCAGACAAAGCTCTGAAAGGTAAAACAAAAAGTTGAAACGATTTGTATCGATAGATTGCGTATAAACCGTTAATTACTCGCCTCATTCAGGGAGACTTCCTGAGAATCCGATAAATATCGAGAACTATCGATAAGTGGTCGCCAGAGCTGCGATAACCTTGCCTGGTCGCTCTGCCGCAACTGCATGCGCCGTGCGAGTGAGTGAGCCACCAAGCGGGTTCGTAGCCCCGTTTTGGGCCTGCCCCGCACCACCCCCATGCACACACACACGCACACACACGCACGCACACCCCCAGAGGCACCCCAAATGCTAATTCGCATTTGATTATTTAAATTAGCGAAATGAGTGACAGGCGGAGGTGGAGGAGGCAGTGCCTCAAATTGAATAGTTTGTGCGCCGATGTCCGCCGAAAAGATCCAAAAATAAACCCTGGCCACTGCTGGCGACTCTGGTGCTGATGCTGGTGCCTCCGGTGACTCTGGCGGAGCGAGGCGACCTGGAGCCAATCGGACAGTCGAGCGGATCGGCAGTGCTCTGGGAGACAGCGAGGCGAATTCACTTTTGTTGGTTCTGAAAATGTATTCAGTGCAGGGGCGACATTCGCAGCGGCAACGAAAGCGACAGCCATAACACACACCACACACATCACGCTCCGCGCACACCCTCGCACACACCGCACACAGATACGGGTAGAGATTCGGATTCGGATACGGATACAGATACGGATACGGATACGGGTACGGGTACGGAGACAGCCCCGCAAGAAAGTGGCCAAGGAAAGGAGCAGTCAGCAGTCAGCAGTCAGCAGTTAGCAGTCAGCAGTTAGGAGTCAGCAGTCAGAAGGAGCAGCCAGGAGCAGCCAGGTCGCCTCCAGTGTGCGTGTGTGTGTGTGCAGCGGAAATGGCCAAATTAGTGACTTACATCTTCATCGTCAGCTCGCTGGTGCTCTGGTACCTCCTGCTCTTCGGCGGCAGGGGCGTCAGGGGCGTGGAGGCCACCAACGGGCATGGGGGACAGCTGGAGGGACGCGACTTCCATCACCATGGCGGTAGCCATCATATTAGGCGTAAGTACTAAATAAAATATATAACAATATAATTAATAAGCCTGTTATCGATAAGAAGCTATGACAATTTATCGATAACAAAGGCATATTTCAACGATTACTACAATGTAAAGAAGATTTCATATAGATTTTCTCAAGTTATTCAAGCAATCTGACTTTTTACATACAAAAATCTCAAAATAATGACTGCGAATTCTAAAAATAATATTAATTAACCCTTTCTTTATGACGAAACTTGGATTCTCAGGTAACATCAACCACTGCTGGCGTCGCTACGACGGCTACAACCTGCAGAATACCGTTGTCAACAAGAAGGAGCAGCTGAAGAAGCCCTACGGCATATTGTGCAACTTCAAGTGCACCTGGTTCTTCACCGTCAGGTGAGTCGTCCTCACCTCCTCGTGGGTCCACTAACTGGGTCTTCTTCCCCCTCTCCCCCTTGCAGCTTCCCCACTTGCGAGTTCATCTACGACTATAAGCTATCCTGCGTGCTGTTCACGTCACTGCCCGACTGTACCAGCGTCAAGTGTACGCTTCTAAACTACTTTGAGTAACTAACTAGTAACTAACTAGTGTGTATTTGCGGCGAGTGTTTTTTTTTCATAGCATAAGTCTGATTACTACTAGATTTTATATGGGAAATGTAGAGGGAGCGGAGGTGCTATTAATACAAACACATAATTTATGAACCTGCAGTGTTTTACTGGGCAGGATTTGAAATTCATTTCGTCCTTAAGTTCATTACCTCATCACTACTCACTCACTTACTTTTTTGGGAAACATTCCTGGCAAGTGGTTGCCCGGAGTGTGATTCCGGAATGAATAAAAGAAGCTGCCATAAGTTGTGCAGGAACTTGGCCTGCCCTGGGCTATGATGTCTCCACTTAATCAAATGTCATGGCTAGTATATATATGTGTGTGTGTGAGCCACAAACTGAACTAGGTGGTGTGCGTACTTCCGACATAGTTGCAGTCAAAGTTCCACTGGCCGGGCGCTGTTCGCACTCCATTTGATGATGGCAAAGTTGAAAAGCCACAAAAGCTATCAATGGACCCAGTCTGGGGCGGGGGCCACGCCCAATTACCTGGCCACATATACCTGTAAGCTGGCCGCCCAAAAAGCAATCCACTTTTTGTAGTAAACAAATTTGAAACACTTTGTTACCAACGTCATTTTTTCCCGGCTCCTGGCCTCCATTCTCCCCCCTCTCTCTGTTAGAGGCGATATATCCGTTCAAGTTGATGGCTGAAAGCGGAGAGGGGGGCGTTAACCAAACCTGGTTACTCCAGGTACAGGTAGAGAGCAGTACCTGCACTCGGCGAACTTCAGCCGCAAATAAATCGTTCGACATTTATAAGCCAGTCAAAGTTATGCCAAAGCGTTTCCCGAACATTAAGGGGAGGCGGGAGAACCCTGGTTGTCAGGTGGCTGGCTAAAAATAAGATAAATTATGTGGCCATAGTCAATGGAGCTGTTAACTCGCGCACCTGAGTCGCGGACGGGTTGTGTTCAGGGGTTCCCCTCTCCCAGAGTTACCCATTTCCCTATTTTCCAGCTGCCAGCTGCCAGTTCCCATCGGAGACCGGAGGAGGCCCACTCAAACGCCAGATGGGGCCGCGCACTTTAATGGAATCAAACGAAATGACATTGATCGCTGAAGGCCAATGGACCCGCTCCACAAAGAGTACAAAAAATACAAAAATTACAAAAACTACAAAAACTACAAAAAGTATAAAAAGTACAAAAATTACAACAAATACAAAAACTACAAAAAGTAGAAAAAATACAAAAAGTACAAACAGTACAAAAATTACAAAAAGTACAAAAAGTACAGAAGCCACAAACAAACAGAAGCAGAGGATCCAGCGATCTCTCGCCCCGATTCGGCACTCGTAACTGGGATTTGGGTCGTGGTCGTTGTGCGTCCATATCTCTATATATATATATAGGTATATATAGCTGTATATATAGTATAGTATAGTATGGATAGATCGCAGTGCGTAGTTGGGCTCTATTGCGTGGACTGCGTCGGCGGTGGCTTCTACTTCAATGTTGATTGGCAAATTACGGCAATTTCTGGGGGCTCTGGGAATTAGATTATTTTGAAATAGTTATAAACAAATTAATTACGCATTACGACGAAATTGTGCAGGCCTGTGTGTGCGCAAACTGCATGTATTGGACCCCGTAAAAAGATTATAATAATAGTGCTTAAATGCAAATTTATACAGAAGAGTACATAGAGCTTAAATGCATATTTATACTGTTATTATTTCGGAAATGGTTACTCAGATTTTAAGGCAGTTAAAATATTGAAATCGAGTTATAAATATATATGTAGTAAGAATATTATTAAACGGATTATTTTGTTGAAATATTTAGAGGGGATTTCTGCAAGTTTCATGGGTATTATTATTTACTTTTTAACCTTTTTATGTCTAAACTTGCATACTTCATATTTTCAGCTTTTATATATACTTATTCCAATACTTATAATAATACTTCTTTCAATATTCCATACATAATAATTTCAAATAAATATTGTATGATTTAAAAGAACATTTAAAATGATTTAAAAAAAAAACCCCAAAGGGAACCTTCCACCTGATCATGAGTCATGCCAACCTGAAATGAGGGTGTGAATGAATGTATCAGTAGTGTCTGGGCATTATGAATAATGTGAGTGATTTGGTAAGTTATCTCCCTGATTGATTGACTCATTATGCTGAGTTTAAGTGGTCCGTTGCATTCCCCGGGCCTTTTTTCCATTTTCCAGTGCACTCTGCCGAATCTGAAATGGGATGGAGGGAGATGGAATGCGATGTGATGGTATTAGATGAGATGAGATAGAATGAAATGGGCTGATATGAGATGAGATGAGCGATAGCTGACTGATTGAGCCACACAAGAGCTGGCGACAGCAACAACAACAACAACAACGGCACACTGCGAGGCCTCCATGGGAGCCGAAACTGAAACCGAAATGGAAACCGAAAACGAAACCGAAAACGAAACCGAAACCGAGGCGTAGAATGCAAAGCGAGGATGCCAAAGTGTGACTGACTCTCCCTATTTCCCTGGGCCTGCACTGAGAAATAAACAAAGCAATCTTAAAAGCAATACGAATTTAAGAATTTCAAATATTTTTATTTAATGTTTATAATTTATATTTAATCTTATGAGATCTTGGTGTTTATATGGACAGACAGGCAGAGGGACAGAGAAAGGCCAAACAGAGGGATAGAACAACGGAGAAAGATAAACGGAGAGAAAGGGCAGAGAGAAGGACGGAGAACCCGAGAACGGCCATACAGAAAAACAGAATGAAGGAGGGAGACGGACACAAAGACGAACACAGAGACAGAGAGCAAGATGGTAGAATCACCGTTACCTTTACATACTATTTCAAAAATCACCACTCTTAGCTCGAGCATGTTTTTTTTCGGTGTAGCAATCATGTTAGAGAGACAGGAGATGACAAGCGAAGGAGAGTAAGGTAGAGCCATCTGAGGTGGCAGAGATGGGGCGGCGGGGGCCGCTTACTCACACAACCGCAAGCGATAATTTATCAATTGGCATCAATTTAGGCGCACACAGGCTCGCAAGCTCGTGGCATTTCTTGTGTGTGTCTGTGTGTGTTTATTTATTTATTTATTCTTTTTTTTTTACACACTTTTCCCTCCCCATTTGGATGCGCGCTCGCTCCGCTGGCGATTTTCGGCACACTCGCGGTTAAAACCGCGCCGAGACATCCACGCAGAGCACCCAAAGCATTCCCGGAGGCGTCCAAAGTCGCTACATGGCAGGCCCAGGCTCCGGCTCCGGCTCAGGCTCAGGCTCAAATTCAGTTTCAGATTCCGATTTCGTTTTCGATTCCGATACTGCGAATACCGATTGCGATTCCGACGGCGACGGCGGCGCTTGTGCTTACGATTGTTGTGCCATGGCCGATAAGTCGATAACCGAGACGGGGGCGACGACGCTTAGAGCCACAGCAACAGCAACAACAACTGTAATAAATACGCGCAGAGGCACCACAACAATAGCGTTTATATTGCTATTAATACTCTGCTGTTTATGTGATTACAACTATGGCAGTACGTAGTCCCTTCACCCCCCTATAATTCCCGTGTGCAAGCACTTGCTCCTTCCCTTTTTTTTGTTTGTGGTGAAAGTTTGTTCAGTGAGTAATTATGATAGGTTGCTCATACGCACTGTTGGCCAGCAGAAAAACTGTCTGTGCAGTATGTTTGTGGGAATAAGTGACTAAATGCCAAAGTACAATAACCAAAAGTGTGGCAAGTAAATGTATATGTTTTTTTTTATTATTTAAAGTGATAATAAATATTGTAATTATTGATATTAAAGCAAGAACACCTAAACTCATGACTAATCTCTGATCTAAGTGATAAATAATTCTCTTATTCACTGAGCATTATTCAAATTTAAATTATTTAAACTAAATACCAGTTATTAAAGCAAAATGGGTTTAAGAAAATTATGATTTTATGCCAAATATCCAAGTATCTTAATCTTAAATGAACCCAAACTGCAGTAGGGAAGGAATTACCACTGAAGCTCCTTTGAAAGTTAATCTCATGCAGAACAGGAGCTGAAGCCCCACAAAGGCAAGGCTGGGTCCTAATTGGCAGTCAAAGTCCTGGCGCCACAAAGGGACTCTGGCACTGAGATTAGCTCCTGCAGGGATAAACCTTCGGTTGCAACTTTCTCGTCCTTCTACTTGCAGGCTGGACATCGCAGTGCTGGAGGAAGCACAACTCGGGCTCGATCCAGACGCCAGACGGCGAATTCAAGCGACCCTTTGGCATACTCTGCACATATCGATGCTTTCTCTGGTTTCCGCCGATGTAAGTTATGCAATCACCTGCCATTGAAATCCACCATACCACATATATATACCATATATATATATATACATATATGCACCCGAAGTCCGCCCACTCTCGCTGCAATTTATGCATGCCTCTGTTATTTTGTGGTGTGAATTGCATTTTAAAATAAACTTGGTTGGCTTTGGCTTGGGGTTCTGGGTTTCCTTTTCGGACTTGAGCTCACACACGTAACGCACATATATGTGGGGATATATATATATATATATTCGATGTATATGAATTGCATTACAATTAAAATGGCTTGTGGCAGCTTTGTTTCGATACTTTTGGCTCTTTTTGCCAGGAGGAGCTGCCACCGCCATTGGTATAAATATTTTAGCAGCTCCTGCATCCAGAATGGCTCCATTGGCTTATTGTTTATCGCTTTGCCTTCCAGTTATCCCTACTGCGAGTTCATATTCGATCTGCGGCTATCGAGGCACTTCACCTCCTTCCCGGACTGCTACGAGATTCGCTGCAACGAGACCTTCTCCTTCTTCGGCAAGGAGCCCAACTTGTGAGGACTCTCTCCCCGCATCCCCAGCATCCCCGGCATCCGGCGGGTCATCAGCTGCTGCTCCTCTTCATCCTCTTTTGCCCCCTTTTTTTTTGTTTTTTTTCTTCGAATATTTCCTGTGACTAAGAATTGTATGCTTCAATAAATATGGGTTACTGCATAAAACAATCGAATGGCTTCGTTTTTTGGCGGTTTAAGTGCACTTGAAGGTTTAATTCCAACGGATACTGGTAAATCAAGGCGGAAGGCACAAGAGAAGGTTGCCAGGCACATGTTGCTAGGCCTATGTTGCCAGGTACATGTTGAGCAACACCCAAGGCAGCCACTCGTTAGTTTTCCCTCTAGAAAATCTCTCGTTGCTTAAAGAAATTATTATACCCGACCTATATTATATAATAAAATTTAATTATACTGGTAAGAACCTAATAAATAAATTGTAAGCATTAAATGCTAATAATAATATTATGTAAACACATTTAATAATTATTTAGCAATACAAAAATGTCAACGAGAGCTAGTTATTTACTGAACTTAATTAAACAATCTGTTAATTTACTTAAAGGTAAGTCCCATCCATTTCTTTCCATGAAACTAATCATTTGTAGATGAAAACCCACTTGAAAAGTCATCTAACTGAAGTTCTTGTATTTATTATGCCGACACCTTTCCAAGTGTCTTTGAGACTCGTCTGCGAGCATAGGAGTCATTAATGCTGATTGCTTTTGAATCCCACAACTCTCGCCAGGAGGCCATGATGAATTGTCCTTGCGAAGGACCTCTCTCAGTCCACAGGCCACTCGACGAAGCCCTCGAGATCTCCGGCGAGAGGTGTTCATTGCCTTGGCGCCAGGCAATTTCCTTCACTTTCCTTTTCGGCTGGCTTTTAGTTTATTTCCGGTTTCGTAATAAAGGACAAACAAACACAAACAGGCGAGCAAATAAACAAAGGCCAGATATATATACTATATATACTGGCAGGCCGCCCAGCCTAACCTCATTCAATTCACAAATATTTGCATACAAATTAGCATTCTAATTGACTCGGTCCCAAAAATAAAGTAACCAACTCGCAGGAGGGTGGTCCTTCCGCTTCCCCGGCTGCATGTGATTTTCCAAAGGACCACAGGACCCGCGGGGTAACCTGTGTCCATTGTCTTGGCGGATGGCCCAAGTAGTACCCAGCACTACATACCTTTGGGATTTTAAGCAAACAATTAGTTTTAAAGTAAACTATTTATGGAAATTGAAAAAGCGGAAAGTAAGCGTCTACTATCTCGTGGCATTTATCTATAATAATTACTTGGGCATTTGTAAATTTTTAAATATTCTTATTATTTTTTGAAACACTTAACTTCCAGTGTAGTTTCGAATGCTTTGCTGCTCGAGTTAATTGTTTGCTTAGTGTCATAAAAATACAGTTTACGCCTTCCACAACAACACGTACAGATGTCTCTCACGCCCCACGGACCATGGACCCAATCCCCCCCAGGTGGTCTCCTGAGATCTCTCTCCAGCTCCTCGTCTGGCGATGTGGCTTACTTGGGATTGGACACGCTGGGAGTGGGAATGGGAATGGGAATGGGAATGGCAATGGGTTCGGGAATAGAATTGGCGATGCCACGTGAAGGGGTGAAGCCAGTGGATAACGGCCACGTGCAAACAAAAGGTCGTCGCAGACAATGTTGTCGCTGGAAAACTTTTAACTTTTACAAACTTAATTGTTGCCTGCTCTAAATATAACGCAGCAGGTTCCCCCGGGTGGCACTTGGCGTCTGGTGGCGAGTGGCGAGTGGGGAGTGGCGAGTAGGGAGTGTGGCGAGTGGCGGGTGGCGAGTGTTGGGTGGCGAGTGTTGGGTGGCGAGTGGCGTTGCGGGAATCGCCTTTGTGCCTGGGACTTTTATGGAATTTATGGCACTTGGGCCGCTTAAAGCTATGTTTAATATTTTCACAATGGGAAATTAATAGAAACAAATGGAAGACTTGAGAAAAGGAATTTATTCTATATACAAAATACTTTCTTTTAACCTTAACATAAATAGCAAGATTAAATTAAGAATTTTGTTAGGTATTTTTATATGTATATAATATTGCAGAGCAATCCCACCTTGTTTTGCTTGGAAACCTAATGATATTAAATCGATTTAAAAAACCAAACACAACTGAATGAAATAAGGATGCATAAGCCCCTCAATTTAGTTCATGCCTGCTCACCCCGGCGTATGCGTGATATTAAGAGCCACAACTCGACGAGTCTGCTAAACCTAAAATATGATTAATTCCATAAAAAAAAAGAAAAAGTAAAACCCGCAAGCCCGCAAAGTACACGAGAAAGGTCCTAATAAATTAAATTAAGGCGTCTCCCAGGAGATTTCGGGATTGCAAGTGAAGTGCGGAGCTAATTCCTGAGTTGCTGCCACCGTGGCGTATACGTGATGTGACGCGTGTGTGATGTGTGCTGCAGCAGCAGCCCGAGCACAACTCTCAACTGGCAAATAAATATTCGGAATGCAATTACGCGTGGAATTTGCCAGCACTTAACGTGTCGCCTTTGCCCACTGGCTGTTGCTGCGGAAAACTTATTTAACTTTTTACGATGTCATTTGGGGAAAGTTTGTAATCATTTTCGTTAGTGCATGCTTCAAAAATGGCTAAAGAAAAGATGCCAAGAAAATTATTTATACGATTTTCAGACAGTTGAAAGTGTACGAGCGTCGGGTATAAATAAAACGGCTGCGCTTTCTTATTCCTTTCGATCCAAGGACCTGGAGTTGGGAGTTCAAGTGGGAGTCCTCCCGGCGACGACTGCCAGTCGAAGTTTTCGAAAAATTTACCCAGCTTCCAGCTCCCAGCTCCCAGCTCCCAGTGCCAAGGCAAAGTTCCTCAAGTATTAGTGCGTGCAGCGATTCGAGAAGGCCGAGATGAAACTTTTGCTTTCCGTGCCGCGCTGCAGCTTGCGGCTTGGCTGGGGCACCTCCTGGCTCCATCCTGGCTCCTCCTGTTTATCCATTTACAGGTTCCCAGTAGCAGCAGGAGCAGGAGCAGCAGCTGCTGCCGCCGTAAACTTTGGTCTAATCCCCAGTCCCCAGCAGCCGGCAAATCGAGGTGAGTGCCGCAGATTTACCAATTCATTTAGCTCTCCTCGCACGCGGCTTTGCCATCGAAATATCTAAAAAAAGATGTGAGTCCTAATCTGCCATTTATATGTTTTATATTATTTATTTGTTTCTAGGACCTTCTTGTTTCCTTGATGCTTGCAATCTGCGAAATAAAAACTTGCAGCCAACTGAGACATTATTTTTCTAATGCATCGCCGAAGTTTTCCGAGGGAGTTGCGCTTGCATGGGACAGTTGCTCTGAAAAAAAGCTTTTAAGCTACTTAAGGTTTATTTTTTTTGCCGTCCGTGGGGAGCGGGAGGGGGGCTAAGGACTCAGCTAATGAGTTGACAGACCACGCCCCCCCCCGCCCCCGAGAAAGGAGAGGGGGATGCTGGAAACAGATGCGTTACAAGCACTTGCATCCTGCGGATATATGGCAGGACCGGCCCCCGTGAACTTTTGTCCTTGTGGGTCAAAGGGAAGTCAAAGGATGGACCTTCTAATACATAAGTTAAGCCAGGGATTCTGGAGGATATATAGGGGAATATGTATAGGAATATATAAAGGAATATATATGGCAATAGGAATAGGAATATGTCAAGAAATATTTATAGGAATATGTAAAGGAATATGTAAAGGGATAGGTATAGGAATATGTATAGGAAATGTATGGAAATATATAAAGGAATATATACAGGAATATATACAGGAATATATATAGGAATATATATAGGAATCATAGAAGACTTTTGTAAATATATAATTGCTTCAAAATATGAACTAGGATACTTTATAATAATATGTTTAGGCATCAATGTAAAAAGTAAATATCCTTTTTATTGTATTTATATTTTTAAAGGTTTTTTTAAGTTTATATTTAATTGGTTTATTTTGGAAAATTGTACTTTCATATAGTTTATTTTTAATATATTTATTCTTTATTTATTGTTCCTTGCAATATAAATATAATAAATATAAATAAATAAATATATAATAAAATATTTGCAATTGGTTTCTGCAAGGGAAAGTTGGTAAATTAATATTAAATTAATAATTGCTACAAAATATCAACTTGTATTTTTTATAATAATGTGTGTAGACTGTATTGATGTTTAAATTGTTTTAATTGTATTTAAAATGGATATTTTAAGTTTTTTATTTAACTTGCTTATTCTGGGAAATGTTACCTTGCAAAATGCTTTTGTTTTCTGCGTTTTTTTTTCTGTAAATCTATTAAAATATCGCCATGGACTCCCCAAAAAAAGAACACAATTGTGTGTTATGGTCGGGCCTGCCAGTGGCCACAACACACACACAACACACAACACACACACAACAAAGACAACAAAGAACACACAACACTTGCACTTGACATTATTGCGATGGTTGGAAAAACAAACGATTATTATGACAAACTGTTTGGGGCCAATCTCTGGGCTCTGGTCTCTGGTGGGAGCTGGACCTGGACCTGCTGCTGGATGGGATTGGATGGGATGGGATTGGGTTGGATTGGGTTGGATTGGGGGCATTAATCACGGGGCGAGCTTCGCAATCGCTTAGGCTTCGCCCGGGCGAAACGCAAAATTTGCATTGCAATTTTATTCTTGATTTAATCAAGTGCCGTGGCACAAACGCCAATTTAACTGCACACACACCGTGGTCACTCTCCCAGCACACACACACACACACAGCACACACACACAGTCGAGGCCGTCAGACGTTGCGTATACGTAATAACGAGCGCCGTCTGTGTGTGGCTTGGTGTGAGCTTAGCGCGTAGTTTGCCCACGCCAGTCGAGTCGCCGAGTCGCCGAGTCGCCGAGATGTACCAGCTGGAGAAGATCTGGGTCCTGCTGTGCCTGGCCCTTGTCGGCGTCCTTGGCTTTGGCCAGTTCCACATGAAGCACTACCAGCTGCAGCGCAACTACAACACCCAGGAGGACTCCGGGGAGAGTGACAACAGTGTGCTGCGTGAGTGTCTCCAGTCCCACACACATATACCTTACTCCAACTCTTACTCTTGTGTGTGTTTGTGCAGGAACCTACCGGCGCTGCATGTGGGAGCAGTCCAAGTTCCTGCCCCGCCGCCTCGTCCTGCTCAGCCTGTGCTCCAATCTCTTCTGCGAGAACAACCACATTATGCCCCGCTCCAGGTCTATTTTCGTAGTGGAAAAAATGTCTAGGCCGAATGAGTAGTGTTGACCAATGGAATTCTATCTAGCTAAGCATGTGCACCCAACTCCTATGAGTCCTGCCCGAATGCTGCATGCCTCACCCGCTGATTCCTTACCCATAAAGAACTCTATGGTAGCCGGAACTAATGCCCCTGTGTCCTCTGTGTGTCCCGCTCTGTTGTCCTCTCTTCCAGCTGCCTGGACATCCTGCCCGAGCAGTGCGAGCAGGGCGATGAGGAGGAGCTGATGTACAAGCCCTTCCCCGACTGCTGTCCGGTTTACTGTAACCTGAAGCGGCGGATGCAGCGCCTGCGCACCATGCACTTCCGTCATCGCCTGCTGCGCGACGGCTCCACGGGATCCGCCGCCGGCACCGGACCCGGCTCCGGCTCCACTGGCGGCGACGGACCCAACAACTCGCTCCTCAGCGAGTTTGTCTACAACAACTACTAGGAAGGAGCCCACCCAGGAGGCCAAGGAGTGCCAGCAAGGACATGCCGGCGAATCGAATTATTCTGCGATTTGTGAACTTGACAACCTGGCATGCCTGCATTGTAGTTGTCACCGCCGGCACACTGAGCGAAATAGGGGTCTCAAGACCTTATGAACTGGCAGTATAAGGTCTATATATAAGACTAAATATATTATATATCAGCCAATTAACTTGTATTGTATGCTATAAGCTTTGTTTTTTGTCACATAGATGATGTGCGGCTTAAGATTGTATTGATCTGGAAATATAGATCTTCAAAATGGGTTTCTTTGTTGTTTATTTATTTATTTATCAAGACTTTATGAAGCCAAGGCCCCCTGGCAATATAAGGTCTATATATAAGACTAAATATATATATATATGTATGCTATAAGCTTAACTAAATATATATATATATATATGTATGCTATAAGCTTTGTTTCTTGTCACATAGATGAAGTGCGGCTTAAGATTGTATTGATCTGGAAATAAAGATCTTCAAAATGGGTTTCTTTATTGTTTATTTATTTATTTATCAAGACTTTATGAACTGGCAGTATAAGGTCTATATATAAGTCTAAATATATATATATATATATATCAGACAATTAACTTGTAGCTTTGTTTCTTGTCACATAGATGAAGTGCGGCTTAAGATTGTATTGATCTGGAAATATAGATCTTCAAAATGGGTTTCCTTGTTACTTATTTATTTATTTATCAAGTCTTTATGAAGCCAAGGTCCCCTGGCAGTATAAGGTCTATATATAAGACTAAATATACTTATATATATGTATGCTATAAGCTTAACTAAATATATATATATATATGTATGCTATAAGCTTTGTTTCTTGTCACATAGATGAAGTGCGGCTTAAGATTGTATTGATCTGGAAATAAAGATCTTCAAAATGGGTTTCTTTATTGTTTATTTATTTATTTATCAAGACTTTATGAACTGGCAGTATAAGGTCTATATATAAGACTAAATATATATATATATGTATGCTATAAGCTTAACTAAATATATATATATATATATGTATGCTATAAGCTTTGTTTCTTGTCACATAGATGAAGTGCGGCTTAAGATTGT
>VNKC01002788.1:0-23796 GCA_008042775.1 Drosophila pectinifera
CGCTTCTGGTAATTGCCATCATTTCGGGAGGATGGGAGAGCACAGCACTACTGGGAGCCCTAGACCGTAGATTAATTGTGATTGTGTCGAGTGGAAAATGAAGACGGAGGCAGGTAACAGGTACACTGTGAGTTCCCTTAATAATATATTATAATATAATAATATATATATATATATTTTAGGGAGCTTAATATATATTTTAGGGAGCTTAATATATATTTTAGAGAGTTTCGGAAATGTAAAAAGCCACAGAAAGTAGGTAGAGGCATTTAGTAATCATTATATCTCTCATTTTTCTGATAAGAAAATATAGTATTAATATATAATATATAATAAGTGCTCCATTACTTCATGTTTTTGAAGAAATTGAGGTAAAGTCATGGTCAATACCTTCATGTTTTTGAAGAAATTAAGACATAGTCATGTTCTTCAGTAAAGTTTTGTAAGATTCCTTGAAGAGTTATAGTTTCTATTCTAGTTCTAGAGCTCTAGAGATCTAGTTAAAGCCCAATTTGAAATGTAGCTCGATGCCACTAGTGTTTTCTCGCAGTGCACACAGTACGGTCCATGGACGAATTCGATCTGAAGATTTCTCTCGCCCAAAAGTGAAAGATTGAGTGGCCCGAAAACAAGACTGGAAGCCCGAAGAGCCGAAAGCCAGCAACGAGGTCCCATCAACATCAGCGGCTAATGGGACTCTTGTTTCTTTATTTTCCTCGGTTTTTTATTATGGCCAGGAAGGGAGAGGGGAGAGGGGAGAGGGCAAGGGGTAACGGGTCCAATTTCCACAGAGGTTTTCCTTTGGCTAATTAATAAAGCGCTCAGAGTGGCCACTCGCTGTACTAATTGGTGCGATCGTCAGGGTTGCCGCCGCCTGATGAGCTTTTGACGAGCCCCCCCTCCCCCCCCCTCGCTGGCTCGCTGGCTCTTTGGCCCGGGAAATGATAATTATTTAAGTGGGGCGCCCATTTAGGCGATTGCCAAAAACGAAATGGAAGCGACAAGCTGGAAATCAGAGCGCGGCGAGGTCGACTGGCAGACCCCCTCCCACCCCGCCCACTGGCCGCCCACGTCCTTGCATTTGCATTAGCATTCGCATTTGCATAATTTATGAGGGCGACAATCCTGGCCATAAATCCAGCCCTGGCCATGGCAGGCGGCCAACATAGCCGCTTCTTTGTACTGCTTCTCTTTTTTTAGGCCGACTGTGAATGCATTTTGGCAGCTCACTTAATTCACCCCCACCCCCCAACCCTGTTCGTTCTCTGGGCCCATTTTTCACCCCCCCACCCCTTGTCCTCCAGTTGGCTAATAAAAATCAAAAGGCGTTTTGTTCTCTAAACTTAAATTGAAAACACTTTGGGCCACCACCAGTCCTGCCCCAAAAGCGGGACAAAAAAAAGAGTAAAACCGGGAAAAACCAAAGGATAAACACTTCAAGGGGCGGATTTGGCTTAGTGTCCGTCCACCTCCCCCCCGTCCTGCCACACTCTCCTTCCCCCTCCATTTTGGCCGCCGTTCTACCGTTTAGCACAAAGATGGCGGCGCTAGATAAAAACATTTTTTGCCCAAAATAAAAACAGCTAAGGCTTGTTGGGCCAACACAAGGAGGGCAGAAAGGGGTAGAGAGGGAGAGAGGGAGAGGCAGGGACAGGGGCAGGGACAGAGAGAGGGGTCGGGGCAGGGACTCTTGTTTTTGTTGTTGGCCACTTGACTTGTTTCCCATTCTATTATTTTTTTACCTTATTTTTTTTTGACTTTG
Source organism: Drosophila pectinifera (assembly GCA_008042775.1). Lineage (NCBI taxonomy): Eukaryota > Metazoa > Arthropoda > Insecta > Diptera > Drosophilidae > Drosophila > Drosophila pectinifera. The sequence goes on from VNKC01002788.1 coordinate 1,763, forward strand.
TTGTCGTTTTGTGTTGGCCATTTACAGTTTTGAGGCGTAATTCTTCTTAAATGCCATTACCAGGGCCACGCCCCAAAAGCACACCCCCGCCCTCGAGTTGCACAACTCGTTTCTGGCGATTAGCAAATTAGGGTCGACCCAAAAGTCAGCCGAAAAAAAGCCCGAAATTGGTAAATTTATTGGCTCCACGGAGCGCGGGCCCTGCTTATTATTTAATAAGTCTGTCGGGAAATCGGGGCTGGGCTGGGCATTATATATGGAATGGTCAATCAATCAGAAGGACACGCAGCCAGGCCCCACTTTGTTCGCAATCTGTGTCGACAAGTGTCAAGGAATCAAGGCAATTACACGACCCAAGTCGCAAGTCGCAGATTTTCGGGCTGCCAGGGAAGTGGAAGCTAAGCGGAAAAGCCGCAGGCACGTAGGATCGGGCGTTTTACCGCAGAAGTTAAGCCCGGTCCCCCCCGACAGCGGGCGGGAAAAACACCCCCGATTACTAAGCGAAAACAGGACACAGGACACACACACACGCTTCGATTTTTATATGTATCCTGCTATCCTGCTATCTCCGAGGACTTAAGCCACGGAACAAGCGACCTCCCCGCGCGACGACATGAAAATTATGTAAAACTTAAGTAAAAGATGAGCTCGTCAAGAATTATGACACCCCAGGGAGCCCAAGGATGTGTGTGCGTGTGTGTGTGTGCTTGTATGTGTGTGTGGCAACCACCCCCGGAGTGCGTGGGGTCTGAGAGGGTGCGATGGAAAGCCAGATGGCAGCAGAGCTTCGAGCTTGAGCGTTTTGAATCTAAAAATACCTCCTGAAGGATTCCTGATTAGAGCTAGACCAGGGACTAACAGGACTACAGGTAGATTATTTAAAAATAAGGATAATAGATGTCTTTATTATATAGTTTATGTTTAGTAATTGCCAATATTTATATAATAAAAAGGGGCTCTGTGATATACCATCTTAATTCCTTCAAATACTTACTATTTAGTCGATTTCTACTGATCTTTATTAAAAAAGTTCAAGCTAAAGCAAGGATTAACAAGACTACAGGTAGTTTATTTAAAAATAAGGTTAATAGATGTCTTTATTATACAGTTTATTCTTAGTAATTGTTAATATTTATACAATAAAAAGGGGCTCTGTGATATAATATCTTAGTTCCTTTAGTCCATTTCTATTCACATTTATTAAAAAGAAAACTCACAATAGAGCCTGCTATTATATTCTTTTTAGGCAAGTTAATATTTTATTTAAGATATACTTCAACTAAGTATTAACTTATACTATAAATATAGAAATAAACTTCATTTGTAAAGGGTATACTCTGAAGCTAAGCTCACCCGGTAGAGTCTCCGACTTGGGGGCTAAAAACTGTTGACCAAACAACGGAATCTAACAGCATTTAAGTGGCGGCTTCTTGGGGGTGGACACCGCCCCACACACAACACACACACACAGCACACACACACACACATGGATGTGGCAATTCCCCGTGGCAACCCCCTTGACTCCTGCTGGCCTTCCCTCGTAAATGCCTCATGTGCGTTTATATTGAAACAGATTGCTCTGCCATTCCATTCCATTCCCGTTCATTCCATTCCATTCTATTCCCGCTTGGCGACTGTGTGTGTGTGTGTGTGTGTGAAGCATCCTTGTATCCTTGTTTCCTTGTTTCGTTGTTGTCCTTTGTGAAATCGTTGCGGTTTGCAATTTGCTGCAAATGACACCGAGTTGGTGGCTTTGCCACAAGTCCTCTGCCTCCTCTGCCTCCTCTGCTCCTTGATGCTCTTGCTCCCGGCTCTACTTCTCCTCCTTCGTCCTTTATATGCTCCTGTGACTGCCCCCCCTCGTTCTGCCACCCCCTTTAGCTCCTCTAGACGACTATGGCGGCCATATTGCGTATCCGCCATGCGGTCCCCACGTCCTGGACTGATGCGTGTGTGTGCGTGTGCCGCGCATCAACCCCCCAAAGAAGAGAAAAACTGGAGCGACGAACAAGAAGGGGGGGCGAGCAATTGCCTATCCTGGCAACGCCCCCGCCTCGCCTCCCTCTCCCTGTCCCCCACACACGCACACAAAAAAATGGGAAAACTGGCAGTGGGGGGCTTCGGGTGGCAAGGAAAAGCCGCACGACACTTCGGGGCTAATACAATTTATACACTTGGCTTGGCGTCGTTTCGGTTTGGCTCACTGCCATGGCCCAAAGGCAGGGGACAAGAACATAGACCGACCATTTAATACCCGGCACTTGGGTTTTTGACAATTTTTTTTTGCTTTCCGGAGAGCCACAAAATGTCATATGAAGGAATACAAAGGATAGAGGGCAAGAAATGCCAAAAATGCATCCTTTCAAACTATTATATATATTTTAAATATTATTTAATGCATAAATATTATGATTATTTGATTAAATATATCGAAGCCAGGGTGCCCAGTATATCACATATCCTTGTAAACAGTGTAAAATGCATCCTTTAAAACAATTATATATTTTAAATATTATTTAATGCATAAATATTATGATTATATGATTAAATATATCGAGGACAGGGCTCCCAGTATATCACATATCCTTGTAAACAGTGTAAAATGCATCCTTTAAAACAATTATATATTTTAAATATTATTTAATGCATAAATATTATGATTATATGATTAAATATATCGAGGACAGGGCTCCCAGTATATCACATATCCTTGTAATATCAAATCTGAAATCATATTAATCAATATACCCAAAAATTCCACTTGCATTTGATGCGCCGAAGGGAGAAGAGGAAAGTGAGGGGCAGGACAGGCACAGGACTGTGGATTGGCAGGACTCTGGCTCTCCGCTTCTTCTCTGCTCTCCTGGCCAGGCTCGATTGTCAGCCAGTTTTACGGTTGGATCAATGTTTATGCCATTATACAAACACACACACACAGGCAGCAGCAGCAGGAGCAGGAGCAGGAGCAGGAGCAGGAGCAGGAGCAGGAGCAGCAGCAGGAGCATGAGCACTCTCAGGCATTTATCCTTGTTATACACCTCCCTGTCTACAGCCCAGCCCGCCCCCAATTCTCCTAAGCGCCTTTCTCCGTCGGATTTCGTTTGTAAATTGGAAAATTTTCGTTTTCCTTTTCTGTGTGTCCAACTATTCGATTAGACCTGCCTGATACCCAGTACCAGGAGGGCCAAGAACTACTATTTAAGCCTGTTTTTATGGCTTATTCTGTAAACTCTCCCTAGTGATTCTGATTTTATAATATTATTTATGATATTTATGAATTAGAATTAAGCAGGAATAATACGAGAGGTAAACCATAGTCGATCGGGCTCCGTTCCTGTCTCGCTGTTGCTGTAGTCACAATATTTCTTGTATCCAAGAGCGTTCCGCTCGTTGGCTGTCTGGCCCACACCGCCCTCGCTCCCCGCTTCCCTCTCCCCATCCCCCCCAGAACCTGAACCCGAACCATCCCCTCCTGCAGCGGGCTCCACCTCGACGTGAGGCGGCCTCCACAGCGCTGTCGTTGTATCTAATAAACCTTAAATGAAGGCAATATTGTGGGGTTGTTTTGAGTTAATATTGAAACGATAAAATTGAATTGGGCCTTATGCCCAGGGAGGTTTTTAGGGGCGGCCAAATGGGGAGGGGGCAGACGTCCCTGAAAGTTTTCCCTGCCTTACTTTTGCTTTCCCGCCTTTCTTTGCTTTGCTTTTGCTGTGCTTTGTGCTTTCTGTGAGTCGTAATGACACTTTTAGCTGACTTTGAAGCCATTTCCCCTCCCCGCCGTACGTGTATGTGTCTGTGTGTGTGTGTGTGTTCATTTCCATTTCCGTTTCCGGTCGTGCTTTTCGGAGCCCCCACACAGCTTATTGTTGCTGTTGTTCCCCACGACTCGATGCGGTTTTTAATCAATTTCTGGGACACGATTGACTTGGCATTACTTTGGTTTAGAGCGAACGTGCGTGACTTCTTGGGGAAAGTCGCACGGAGAGATACAATTTGCTAGATAGAAAGCAATCCTAAGAAATTGCAAAAAATCTACTCTTAGAAAGTAATTGAATAGGCGAAATTATGAATTTAATTGAGACATGGTGATTATAGGAGATAAATATAGGGGAAAGAGGTCGGAAGAAGAAATACAGCTTGCTCAGGGGGACTAAAACCAAATCTACACATCGTCAGGTACAACGAAAGATAGCATATGTTATTGTTCTGTTAGGAATATGAGTAGTTAGGGATAGTAGGTAGGAACTCTGTTAGTTAGGAACACTGTTAGTTAGGATCTCTGTTAGCTAGGAACTCTGTTGGTTAGGAAATCTATTAGTTAGGAACTCTGTTGGTTAGGAACTCTGTTGGTTAAGAACTCTGTTAGCTAGGAACTCTGTTAGTTAGGAACTCTGATAGTTAGGAACTCTGTTAGTTAGGAACTCTGTTAGGAAGGAACAGGATCCCTGTTGGTTAGGATCTCTGTTAGTCAGGAACTCTATTGGTTACGAACTCTGTTATTTAGGACCTCTGTTAGTTAGGAACTCTGTTGGTTAGGAACTTGACTCACGCCGTCTTTGCCTCTGCTGCTTCTTTTTTCACATGTTCTTTGCATGTTTTTGTTTTAGCCAAATGCCGTCGGCAATTTGGCCGTCCGCTTTTGGTTCACCTTCTCTCGCTGCCTTCCTCGTCCTATGTATCTTTTTCTGCCTCCCTCCCTCCCACTTCCTCTCCCTCTGTCTGCTGTAGCTTTGGCAGCTGCGACTTTTCCGCTTAACATGCGCTCAACATGTTTCGCCGCTGTTGTTGTTGCGTTTTTTTTATTAATTGAAAAGTTAATTAAAGGTGATAAAAATTATACATGCCACCGATTTTCGCGCTGCAGGCGTTCGACAGGCAGCAAACGACAACAACAACAACGAAAACGGAACACGTTTCAATTACACGCACACACACACACCTGCTTATAATACACCTACCATTACAACAAGTTGCTCTCTTTGCGCTCCTCTCACGCTCTCCCTCTCCCTCTCTCTCTCTATCTCTGTCTCTGTCTCTCTCTCGGCATGGCCCTCTCGCAGCAGCGCAGTCGACGTTGCCATAGTTTGTGCATTCCAGCAGAACGAAAAGGAAAACGAAAAGCAGGCGAGATGAGCGAAAGAGATAGTCCGATGGCAAGTTAATTAAATCCTCATGTATTAATCACGGCACCTACATACCGCTCTCGGCTCGCCCCCTCTCTGTCGCTCTCTTGCGTTCTATTAATCGCCATATCGCATCGCCCCAAAAACCCGTTGTTCGCCTGAATCCTGCCGCAAAAGCTCTCTCTCGCTCGCTCTCCCTCTCTCTCCGTCGCTGCTTCTCCTTCACTCTCGCAGGCTTTAATCTGCGCTTGCGTGATTCCGATGGCAAATTAATTCCTTGGTAATTTGTTTTGATGTGATGTGCGACTTGAAATTGATTGAGATTGTGTTGTTGTTGTTGGTGGTGTTGTTTGTGGTGTTGTTGCTGGTGCTGCCGGAGAAGAATTCATTAAAAGCAGCAGCAGAAATCAATTTTTATGCTCGCCTCTCTCTTCTTCGTGCCTTTTTGCCTGTTTTGGTCTTTTTGCCTCGTTGCTTTCTGCTTTGCTTTTGCTCAAATTTTGTGATTATAATTTTTTTTTAGCAGGGGCGGGAGGAAAGATAATTTTAGGGGGGGTCTCTTTATAAAAAATACTAGAAAACATAGTATTTTAGAGAAGTAATCCGTGGAATGAGATTTTAAAATAAATTGTATTTAAGCCATTAATAGTTGCTTGTATTTATCACCCTCTTTAAGTAAACCTTAAACTAAAAAGGGAATTTTGAATAATAAAAGCTCGCCTTCCTGAAACCCCTCAATCCCACCTCCCCTGCGCCTCTGTCTTTTGCCCTTGCTGTATTATTGTATTTAGTTTTTTTTTTTCACATAAATCATCCGCCCGGATTCAGACATAACTTTCAATTAATAAACTATTGTCTACATTAATAGATTTCGTGTGCCGGAGCTTTGCCTTGTTTGCACAATTAATTATACAAAGAAAAGCCAATTTGGCGCCCCCGCCCCCCATTCCCAAATAGACAAATTGGGGATTAGGTTCCCAGTACATACATACATATAAACTAGATTGAAAGCTCACTTCAGAATCAGTGGCAAATTAAATGGCAAAGTTAATGTATTAATATTTGAATACAACACTAAAAGTCACTTGCTTTACTTCCTAAACATAAAAATAACTAATAACTTAACCTCAACACACAAGATTGTTCTATTTCCATTGTTCCATTTTTTTATAAATAATTTTTTTTGTCTTACTGAAGACTCGAAGATTACGTTTTTCCATCATTCTTTAAGAACTTAAGAACCTAACCCTTTCTTGGAAGAAACTAATAAACAAATTATCAAAATAAAAGCAGAAGCACAAATAAAAATCAACCATATAACTGGCACCTCAGGAACCCCCGAAATCAGTTCGTTCCCAGCGTTCCCACATGCTCTTTTCCCATCGTTCCTCAGCCTTGCACCTTGCACAGAACGGAGCGAGCGGGACGGGGACAGCTGGACCACGCCCCCTCCCTTTCCGAGAGCGGGACGAAGTCGACGTCGCTTCGTAATCAAATTAAGTAAATTACAAGCTCTCAAATGTGCAAGACTCGTGTTTTACCAGGCTAATAACTGCCGAAATCGTAGCGGCAGAAGGCGAAACGAGATCCGCAGAATCAGCGCGATAGTCTGATCCCAGTTTAAGGCCCCCAGAAGAAGGTCTTCTTCTGCTTCTGCGTCTTCTGCGTCTTCTTCTCCTGCCCAGACAGCTTAAGAACTCAATTTGGGTCTCCATCCTCCATCCTCCATCCTCCATCTCCCTCGCCATCCATGCTGCTATCTCTTTCTGGGCCGGAGCCTGATCTTTGCCGCGCTTCCTTTCTAAATTGATTTTGAAAACAAAATGATCGTAAATTTTGATCGTCTTTGCAGCCTCTGCAAATTACGGGGCTTTCGTCCCGAGATCTTCAAGCGGGCACCGCCCCGAAACGCTCAAACCTTGCGTCTTTTATGGACCTTGATTGAGTTGTCATATTTTATTACCGAAAATTTTAGACAACGTTGCACAAGGCAAAAAAAAAAAAAAAAAGAAAAAAAGAGGAAAAAAAGAATACAGCCAAAGGTCTCATTTGCCATAGCGAATCGGGATCGGTATCGCGAACCGGGCAGCTTGGCAACTGTTGGGGATCTCGGTTAGTCTTGCATCTTCGGAATCTTCGGACTTCGAGACTCGGGAAGTTGTGAAGTTGGGGAAGTTGGGAAGACGGGAAGACGGGGCCCTTGACGCCGGCTTCACACCTGTGTTGGTGTTGCTTGGTGTTGCACGGACCCATGTGTGTCTGTGTGTGATATTCAGGTGATAATATGCCCGCCATTTTCGTAATGGAAAGTAATTATTGTTTGCGGCAACGAATTACAGTAATCGTCATAAAATGTTTCCCCATGACTGCCCGCAGCAAACGCCAAAAAAAAAAAAAAACAGAACGAAACAAACGAAAAGGAAAAAAACACCCAACAATCAGCGGCCGTAAACAGCGGAGAAGAAGCAGAGCAGAGGGACAGAGACAGAGGCATATGGAGCGAGAGAGAGAGCGAGCGAGGGGAGCAGACGGCAGCCCTCCTATAATCAAGGGAAATAACATTTTCAAGCAGCGTTAAAACTAACATTAATTATGTCCGAAACGAACAAAACGATCCGGTCGGGGCCAGGGCCAGGGCGGAATGTGGAACGGGGAACGGGGAACGTGGAACAGTCAGACGGGGAACGGTGGAATGGGAAGAGCTCAAATTGGCCAAAAAAGTGGCACAAGGCAAGAGATCGGGTCTGGGGGATCTCTCCCTCTCTCTGAACTATCTATATAAAAAGGTAGCATATGATACCTGATAAATATGTAAATCCAGTTCAAGGACAATCCTTGAACTCAGCATTTTCGAAAACCCCCCCTAAGTGATCAATTTCGAGTCAGCAAGACCGTTTTCTTTAAAAGAGTACCTGATAAATATGTAAATCCAGTTCAAGGACAAGAAAAGAACCATCCTTGAACTCAGCATTTTCGAAAACCCCCCCTAAGTGATCAATACCGTTTTCTTTAAAAGAGTCCTTCAATGAAAGTCCTAAAATCAAAATAAAAATATAGACTCCTTTCAAAAGCAGTTAAATATGGTAATGATGGCGTTAAAACAAGGCAAGAGTGCTACCAAGCAATGCGATTAGGCCCTAACTAAATCAACAAGGCCCAAAGTAAGTGCAGTTGAGCATGCGATGGACTGGACCCGGATCCTTGCCGGAGAACACCTCAAATTAATAACTGTCAAATAATAAAGCGTTTAAAGCAGCTAAATGAAATGAAAATTAGCCATAGACCCCGACCATAGAATGCAGTGCGGAAAAGCCGAGAGCAAGTAAGAAAAATAGAAGAGGAGATATGGATCCCGTGCATGCAACACTGTAAGTGGTTCTTGTGGCGCCCCCCGATCTGATACATGTACGGGCTGTAGAACCCACTGGCGATCGATGGAAAGTCGTTAGAGCACCAGGAAGGGAAAAGGGAAGAGGGGAGGAGGGAAGAGGCAAAGGGGCAAAGGAAAAGGAAAGAAAAGCGAGTGCAGCCCCCGTCCAGAGTTACGCCCCAGAGTCGAGTCGAAAACCCGACCGAAAACCAGACGTCAGACGTAGGCGCATCTCTCTCCCAGAAGAGGAAGACCGAACGAAACGACGTTAATAAGAAATTAATGTCTTGATCATTTTCGATCGTTATGTAAATCAATCAGGCAAATTATAGCTCAGGGGCTTGCCACAATAATTAGACCCTATTCGTAATAATGCGCCACAAGCTGCCAGCTTGAGCGAGCGAGCGAGAGAGAGGTCTCCTTCTGCCCGGATAGAGATGGCGATAGAGCGGTCCTCTTGGCGTGCAGACGCTGACGCGCCCCTTCGCAAAAACTAAAAAACCAAAAAAAAAAAAAAGAAAGAAAAAATATTCAGTGAAACAAAAGCGGCAGAGAGAAGTAAAAAAAGAAGCAGGCACAGGAACGAGCTAAAAAATGTGGCATGCAACGCCTTGATGTCTTCTTCGACTCGCCAAGACCGAAGACTGAAGACCGAAGACCGAAGACTGAAGACCGGAGACCAGAGACCGAAGACTAAAGACTCAACTCGAGACCGCAAAGATCCCAGATCCAGGGACGTCTTCATTAAAACAACAAAACATTTATGCGCCGCTTTGGCATGTCGATCGTTGCCGGGAGATCGTTTGAGAGCAGTTCGTCATGGCAGGCAGACTTTCTGCTCAAGGGGGGCCCGGCGAGGGCCTTTACGAGGGGGTTAAGAGGGGGCTACGAGGGGCCAGTCGAGGGGCCAACCGAGGGGCAGGGGCTCTGCTGGCAACATCGTAACAAGATGCGTAAAAATTATTGATTTTCTTTGACTTGATTGTTGTTGGCTATCAAAATTTAATCATAACATGCAGCACAGCCAGCGAACGGGGTGCACTGTAAGAAAAGATCTAGATCTATTTAAAGATAACTATAACACTATAAATAATAATAAATAAATAAATATAAATATAACACTTGAACTATATCTCATAATGTATATATAGTGTTTACAAGTGGGTAAATAATTATAATAAAATTCTAGGAGAAGAATTGTGACCTGTATTTTAACCTTAGTGATTAAAGCCAAGTCCTGAGCAAGAGCTTGGGAATTATAAGACTGTAAGTGAAAAGACAAGCTTTCATCATCATCAGGGAACCATTTGAATAGCTTTTAAAGTACTTCCTAGACTTATGCCCAATATTTTCCATTATTTGGCCAGCTAAAAACGAAGTTGGGATTTATAAAACCATTTATATTCGAATTACTCTCGAAGCAATGTCCGCTTTCTTCCAGTGCTACTGGGGAATGGGCAACAGGTACTGGAAGATGGCTAGCATGTTGCCAAGTTAACCACTCGGGCCACTTCCACTTGAATTTTCAATTTTGCATCGCAGCAGCAGGGCAAAGTAATTTGCCGCGTTGACGTGCCTGGCCTGGCAGATGAGCAATGACCCGGCCAGGTCCAGGTCCAGTCCAGGTCCAGTCCAGATCCAGGGCCCAGACCCGAGACCCGAGAGCAGTATACCCAGCATATCCATTTTTGCTGTCGATTTCACTCGCTCGGCGTGTCGATCAATTCGTTTTAATGCAAACAACTCGTATAAATTCATGTGGCAAGTGGGCAGCCGCTCTGCATTCTTCCCCCTGCCTCTCTGGGCTCCTTGGAGATCCCTTCCTGGAAACAGGCACCAGCCAGCAGCCACCAGGCACCAACCACCAGGCACCAGGCAAAGTGCAAAGAAATTCATTAAATTAAGTGCCACACATTTGTGGCCCACTGTGCGGTGCCTTTGGAGGCAACTCCGATTGCGGTTATTATTGCTCGCCCATAAAGCGCAAGAGGCCGACGGAAATGAGACTGTGGACAAGGACTTGGACGGGTATTAGTCAGGATACCAGTGGTTAAGTTGGTGAGCTGGCTAGCTGGCTAGCTGGCCAGGAGGGGATCTGCAGCTCGAAGGGGGAGCGGGAAGGAGGCCCAGTTGAGTGACGGCGTCAGAGCTGCGGCCTAGACAAATTACTGGGCACCTCGCTCGCTCGCAATTGGCGATACTGTGCTGGGTTTTTTCAGTCCGGGTGTCTACTGTAATACTGGCCCGGCTAATGATGATGGACCCTGGCAGTCTGGCGGCTCTAGGGGTGGCAAAGTGGTCCCCATAAAACGGGGAAGTCTACCCGGAATCACAGTGCTATTGCTTACTTACCACAGATACGTGGCTTAACTTGATCGTTTCATTTTTTATATTAACTCGAACTTTATTTTTTTGCATGGTTGGTATAGGTTTTTATAGAGTATATATAGAGTGGTATAGGTTTTTTCAGTAGGAAAATCATGTGGCAAATTCTTCAAGAAGTACAGGTGGCAAAGTCATTAGGAAGTTTATGTGGCAAGTATTGCTTACGAATTTCCTGTGCCAAATTCTATATGAATTTCATGTGGCAAATTTACTAGGAAATTCATGTGGCATATTCAGAAGGAAATTCCTGAGGCATATTCAGTAGGAGTTAAATGTGGGAAACATTCGTGACGAATTTCCTGTGACAAAATCATTAGGAATTTCATGTGGGAAATTCACTAGGAATTTCATGTGGCAAGTTCTTCAAGAAATTCATGTGGCAAATTCACTAGGAGTTAAATGTGGCAAATATTCTTTACGAATTTTTTATGGCAAATTCTATACGAATATCAAAATCATTAGGACTTTTATGTGGCATATTCACTAGGAAATTCATGTGGGATATTCTTCAAGATGTTAATGTGGCAAATTCACTAGGAAATTCATGTGGCATATTCAGTAGGAGTTAAGTGTGGCAAATTCTCTACGAATAGAAAATTAACTAGGAATTTCATGTGGCATATTCACTGGAACTTAAATGCTGAAGTCCGTAAAGTTTTCATGTGCTAAAAGTTAGAAAGGATATCGATTTTGTTAGTTAGTAAAAACTCTAGTTGAATGCCAACACATCTATTAGATATTTATCTTACTATTTTCACTTAAATATCAGTTGCTACATCGATCTAAGTGATTATTTAACACCAAAATAAGAGAATTCCATTTCCAAGTCAACCCACAGAGTTGGTAGAACTTGCAGAGCTACGAACCCCTTACATCAAACTTTTCTCGAGGTAAATCCCGAATACTTTCCTAATTTCCGCCGACAAGAAGCTGTGGGATTCTTCCCACGTTCTGGACGAAGCAAGCCCATCTCGTCCAGAGTTTAAAGTGCGGTGAGCAAACAATTTAACACACTCGAAGGCGAAATAGTTGCGATAGCAGCCTCGAGTCTCGGAGAACTCAGAGAACTCGGACCATCCATCAATGTGCCGAGGAAACTAAGCGACTTTGACAGGCTCTGAAAGGGAGGAAGGAGTTGGTTAGGGAAAGGGGTCTCTTTGGGACAGAAAACCGGCCAAATCCCCGTGTCAGGGGCGCGTGTCTGACTTAACGCCTGATTCTGGGCACCTTTTCTGTTTTCGGTTTTGTTCCTGGGGGTTGACTCCGAACTCGCCGAAAAAAAACCGAGGGTCACACAATTAGCAGGCCTAATAGTTTCCCCTTTTTTTCCTAGCCCTACTCCCGATTTACCTTATTTTTTGCTGCACTTTTTATGGAGTTTACAGTACGGGTTTTTTTCTGGGCAAATCAAATCATGTGACAAGCTTCTAATGAACCTCAGAGAAGGCACCCTGACTGGCCCAGTTCCCGGTTCCCAGCCAGCGACATTTGTGTGGCCTATAAATGCTAATGAGCCCTCACTTTTTGTTCTATTTTGTTACTTTTTTTCTAGCTTCCCATCTACACAGTGTTATTTTTTGTATTTTATAGATTTTTACGGGCATTTTTGGGTAATTTTTTGTGGGTCGTTTTGGAGGTGGAAAGTGGCCTGGGTCTGAGCCTCGTCCTGGGCCTCGTCCTTGGGCCCATCGACATCATCGTCAGCCATCAGCCAACAGGCAGCAGTCAGCGTCCCGAGGGCCTCCTTCCTTGTATTTTGTTCCACTTGAGTTTGTTTGTTTAACGACCTTTGAAATTAGGCAAAACTAAGGGGCAAGGATGTATCCCTGGGGTTGGCCCTCAGATTGGTCCTCGGGCTCGGGTTCGGGCTCGGATTCGGGCTTGGATTCGAGCCTTGTGTCCCGACTGGACAGCAATTTATACTGTTTATATGCAAATGTGCCCGCGCCGATCTCGCCCAGACGCCTTTTGCATCTGATTTAGATGCAGATTCGCCGTTTGCTGGCCTAATTTAAATTGGGTTAATGCTTTTAATTAGCCAGCGACAGACGACGAGGACGACGACGACGGGGGATGAAACGAGCAAATAATAATGAGGGGGGAAATTAATTTACAGGCCTCGGAGTTTGGAAATCAAGGCCTAAAAGTAAGTCAGCTGTCAGGGTCTTTCAGAGGCTTGACTTTACCTACCAAAAATACTTGAAAAAATAAATATAAATCCAAGGAAATCATTTAGTTAAAAACTATAACAAAATTCGGCCTATTTGGGCCTTTTAAGCCGTGGTTATGTGGGATTTTTAGAGCCTGCTGGCCGAGTCCTGTGGCCCCATCAATCCTTGGGGGTCTCAGTCGGCGCTGGCCAGGCCTAAATGCCTGCCACACCCCCGACTGGGTAGTACTTCCGTAACCATATCGATTTCAAGTTACCAAGTCCAAGTCCCCCGACTGCTGGGTAATCCCAGGACTCAAGAGCCGGACCGAAACGAAGCCAAACAAGGACCTGTTCCAGTTGGAATCTTCGTGGCAAATTAGGAGGACAAACCCCCGGCAGAGCCAAACTATGCCAGATATAACACACTATAGTGTGTAGCCCCTGTCCCTGCCCCCTCCCTTCCGCACAGTTGGAAAGTCAACAGAAACCATAATTCAGATAATTTTATTTATAACACCCTTGAGGAATTATATTTTATTTACTCTTTCAAGTGTGATGATGAGGCGGAGTCGGGGGGCATTGTTGCATGGACCGATATACCGATACCGATATGCCCAGAGAGCGTCCTTGCCACAGGACCTGCCCCTTTGTTGTGTTGGGTTTGCTTGTGTTTCGGGTTGAGCCCGCTGAACTCTGTGAAGTGTCTGGGCCGCCTCGAGGGTTGAATCCTCGGAATCCTTCGGTTTGCTGGCAGATGTGTTTTCTAAATTGTCAAAATCTGTGTGCATTTCGGCATATGAAAATCACGTAGCCGCAGTGCTGCTAGTGCTCCCCCTTCCCCTCCTTCTATCAGTTTTATTGGACTTTTTCCCCGAGTCTTTTATGGCCTTCCTGCTCCTGCTCCTGGTCCTGCTCCTGGTCCTGCTCCTGCTCCTGGTCCTTCTGCTCCTGCTGGCGATGATTTTGCTGCGGTTCACTTGGTGGTTAACCACTGGCCAGTGGCTCCACCTCCAAGGCTCCTTGCCTGGTTCTCTCCCACGAAACCCACTGGCATTTAGTCTCCGCCTTGTAATTGGCTACACAAAAACCAAACTAAGGCCTCGTTTTAAATCAATAACAGCGAAGAAAACATTTAAATAAAATAATTAGGGAAGAGATTAAAGACTCCAGTTTCTGGCTTGGTTTGTTTATTACCAGGATCACCTTAGTAGACTTTTAATAATATTTTAGGATTATATTTGACTGACTCTTTTTGCCTTGTGTAGTCGGCAGCCGTTGGCTAAATTTTTGCAATTAAATTTCACTTAAAACTGCAACTAAACGGAGGCGGGCCAAGGAGCGGAAGGCGGCGCGGGGCAGGGGACTGGGGGAGGCTACGTAGGGGCTGCCACATGTACGGACGGGTAATTTACTTCCGCCATTGGAGCTTTAAACATATCCGAGCAACACCCACCACTTCCTAATTGTGGAAACCAATTTGCGCCGCTATAAATTAGGAAGACAAACGGCGCTCGGCTCTAGGTCCGGCTGTGGCTCCGTCTCCGGCCGGCTCCGGGTCTGACTCCTGCTCCCAGCTCCTGCTCCCGCTCCCAGCTCCTGCTCCCGCTCCCAGCTCCTCCTCCTGCTCCGACTGGGCGTGGCACATCGCCAGTTCCAGCAGTTCCGGTTCCTGTTTCGGCTGCGGTCTCCGCTCTAGCATATCTTGGAAATTTGCATAAATAGACTTTAATTGTTTGCAATTATAAAACGAGACCGAGCACATTGGCTGGGTGGTGGCCATGGCAGACAGGAATACATGGTGGTAACCGTAACCCACACACAGCCGGAGCCTTGGACTCCTCCCCCGATTCCGGTATTCCGGTATTCCGGTATCCAGCCGACACTATTCGAGTTAATTGTGCCCCGGCAACGCCACCATTTGCCGATCTAATCGGGTTTAGCTGCTCCGAGGAACCCAAATTTAAGGCAAGTTAAGGGTATTCGCCATGATTTTGGATGGAAATGTATCAAATAGAGGTTTAAAGGATTTAAGTTGGCCATAAAAAAGGTATATTCCAGGAAGAAACTTAAATCTTAGAGCTTAAGTTAAGGGAATTTGTAAGAATTTAATTACTGTTAATGATGGTCTTTATTTGATATATTTTACATATTTTTATAATTCTGCGCGTCCATATATTTCTTCTTTTTCTTATCAAGTGAAGTTGGCTGCACTTCCTAAGATACTTATCGTTTTATCGATACTTACTACTAAGTACTATTATATTTATATGACGTACACACTAGATTATATTAATTAACAATATGTTCACACTTAATACTAATAATACATATGTTTAAATAACGAAGTAACTTTATCTTAAACCTTTGCTAGACTGGAGTCCTGAGGAGGAGACAAACAGCGAGGAGTCCGGCTGTATGGTGACTACTGAGCCAGATACCAAAGCCCAGTATGATCCCAGTGAAGATCCCCCTGAAGGACACCAGTCCCAGCTGGACACCGAGTCCTATCCGGATGAGGATGCCGAGGCGGAGGCGGAGGCCTCGAAGCGGAGGCGCTGCCGGACCAACTTCAACTCCTGGCAGCTGGAGGAGCTGGAGAGGGCCTTCCTGGGCAGTCACTACCCAGATGTGTTCATGCGCGAGGCTCTGGCCATGAGACTGGACCTCAAGGAGGGACGCATAGCGGTGAGTCTGTCAAAAGTATCTTGAAGATATCTAGAGAGTAGCTAGAGAGTATAGGTACTCCCTGCACCTTGAAGGACTTGCACCTCCTAGGCATCTAGGAATGGCGACTCCCCTTGCGATAGCATTTCGATATGCATTTGCGTGAGCATTGTAAAACAATTTGGTGGCAACTGGAACTCAATTACTCAATAAAACCAATTACCTGACTATTTTTATCCATTATAATTCATTTTATTCCATTTGCAATTGCGTCTCGTGTCGCTTGTTGTTGTAATGATTTCAATTGCATTCCCAGGGCGAGCTTAACCCCCCTCGGTTCGGGCCCCACGCTTAACCCTTTGCCATCGCAATGGCTGACTTTGCATGTCAGCCGTGTGATTATCGTGACTCTTTGTCTATCTGACTATGGCCGTCTCTGTTGCGCCGCCTCCCTCTCCCTCTCTCTCTCTTACTCCCTCTCTCTCTTACTCCCTCTCCCTCTCTTTATAGCCAAGGTACCGAGGAGGGACATTTGGCTACGCTTTGTCTGAAATTGTTTCTTGACATGACATATCAATTTGTCAATGCGAACGACAAGACAGCGACAGTCTGTCCGTTTGTCCGCCTGTCCGTCTGTCCGTTTGTCCGTTTGTCATTCCCTCACTCACAATCAGTCGCTGGCTTCGGCTGGGATGTGGGGAAATCGGGGAACAGGTATACAGGTGCACCGTGAAAAAGTCACAGGAAATCTCAAAGTTGTTTAAACCAAAACAAATAATATAAAGAAGGAAATAGACTCTCTCTATGACCCATTTCTAATATTCAGTTAAGGTTCCAGTTATATCCATTATCTAGTTAATAAGTTAATCGTTAATACAATTCGGTTTTCCCAGTATCTGGTATATTAACCGAAGGTCAAATAATAACTAAGACTCTAAAGCTATCAAAACCCAGGGTTTGCTTGGTAAAATCAGTGCGGTAAAGTGGCAAATATCTCCCAGTAAAGTGTTAACTAGGAACATTTCGTTAACTGTCAGTTTATTTGCCCAAAAATACAAACAAATCTATGAGAAATTGAACCTTGATAACTCCCAGTTAAATGTTAACTAGGAACTTTTCTTTAACTGTTGGTTTATTTGCCCTAAAATATACAAACAAATCATTGGGAACTCCCAGTTAAGTGTTAACTAGCACCTTTTTGTTAACTGTTAGTTTATCTGCCCTAAAAATATGAACAAGACACTGAAAAATTGAATCTGGATAACTCCCAGTTAAGTGTTAACTAGCACCATTTTGTTAACTGTTAGTTTATCTGCCCGAAAAGTATAACCAAGGCATTAAGAAACCGTCCCTTGACTTTGGAATGCATTTAAAAAATCCGTAAGTAGTCGAAGTTTATATTAAATAATAAGAATTATACCAAGTTGAAGTTAATTCGGCTCTGTGTACTAGAAGAGCTCTTGTTAAGGCCAGGAACGAGGCATTGCATGTCGCTCTGTTCGAAAACAATTTGTTGCACATTAAAAAATAAAATGCACAATGCATGCAAATGACTTCAAATTGTCGCACACACATGTGTCGCCGCCCACCGGAGGCCGGAGTTCCCTACTACCCTCTCCGATCTCCCGTCTCCTGGTACCGCCATCGATACGGTCGAATCGTCCCGGCAAACTGCACGTCAATTAGCGACGCCATCTTGCCAATGACTCCAACTAACCAAAGCAGCCATCCCCAACGTGCAAGCCCCAAGCCCCATGATCCGTGCTTCATGTCCGGAGTCCGGTCGCCGAGCTATGTGGTCACGATCCCAGGCCAGATGGATGATCAGGCGGCTCTAGAGCGCGTGACACCCTGCCCTTGGTGGGGTTAATCGTCCGCAGCGGAATCGGTGACTTTATTGAAATGAAATGGCGGGGAATTAAGCGGTTCTGGTAATGGATATGGTGTGATTAGAAGTAGCTCCTGATATGTATTACCCTTGCAGGTCTGGTTCCAGAACCGCCGAGCCAAGTGGCGCAAGAAGGAGCACACCAAGAAGGGTCCTGGCCGGCCGGCGCACAATGCCCAGCCCCAGAGCTGCAGTGGAGCACCCATTCCCCCCTCGGAGCTGCGCGCCAGAGAACGGTGAGTCCCGAACTAATACCCTAACTACCGAACTAATATCCCTAAACCCTCTCTGATTCTAAATGATCTCTCCCTGGAAAAGAGCCCAGCGCAGCAAGCGCATGAGGAAGGCCATCGAGCGGCAGGCGAGGAAGCTACGGCTCAAGGGTATCGAGGTGGATGTGGAGCGCCTGAAGGCGGACTATTTGGCGGCCCACAAGGACACCTGGCTGGAGGAGCAGCAGGAGCAGGGAGCAGACCACGAACTGGAGCTAGAACTGGAGGATATGGAGGGCTACGACGACGAGGATCTGCCCATCGATGTGGTGGGCGAGATTGAGCAGCATCATCACCAGCAGGCGGGGGAGGATGTGACCGGCGACAGCCAGGACCACTCCTTTTGCTCCTCGCGAACCTACCCCAAAAGCAGCGGCAGCGAGGCCGACCTGGAGCTGAAGCTGGAGCCCGATGACTTGGGCGTGCCCATCAAGCTGGAGCACCAGCCTCAGCCGACGCAGGTTGGCACCCAGAACAAGGCCCTCTACAACTCACCCTTCAGCATCGATTCCCTGCTGGGCTCCTAACCTCCTAAAATATATATAAATATTTTTTTTTTTATATTGTATTCCATTATTTTTAGAGGCTGTCCCCCCTCTGTGTAATCAATTGTCCAAGATTGCACAGTAAATGGACAATCCCGTATTTGTGAATAGGTTTAGACTGTGTGGTGGCTAGCTAAAGGGACGAAAACCAAGTGCGAATATATAAACTGTACCCCTTAACCTTTGACCCCTGTGCGGTGTTGTTCTGTTTCCTTCTGGGGGTCAGGAATGCGAGTTGAGTGCCCGAAATCCCGAAAGCCCCGAAAGCCCCGAAATACGAGTGCATTTTAATTTCCAGCCAACTGCCCGTGGGCCTGAGGCCAGGAAGGAGGGGCAGGTTAAGGAGTAAAATGTAAGAAATATATGAGGAAGAGCTGCTCCAGGAGGCGGAGGCAGTGCATCCATCAAGTTCACACGCAGCGCACGCACGGTGGAGTGTGGCCGGCGAGTTAGCAGGCAAATATCATCATCAGAGCGATAACGAAAATCGATAGGGCTTAAAGAGTATCATAAGTACAGTGCTGATCAGAGGTTTATTCTGTTTATAATAAATATAAGACTGCTCGAAACGGAGATCAATATATTTGAGTAAGTAAAGTGTAAATAATATCGATAAATATCTAAATTATTAACATGAAAGTCTTATCGATATATTCGATTAATATAGGTATGGATTATCGCTGGAATTGCTGGCACCGTGGCAACTATATCACCAGACACGCTGGCATGCCAAGCAATGCGACTCAGCCTCATCAGCCTCGCTTGGAATCTCCTGAAGAGCCATCTCCGGATGGCCGAGAGGCAATTTGAAGACCGTTGCAGCAGAGACAGGGACAGGGACAGAGACAGCCGGCGAGGGAGACGGCGCAGGGGACGGCGACAAGGACGGCAGACGCAAATGTAATACACACATCAGGCAAATAAATTAGAAGGCAACTCCTTCGGCAGAAGCGTCAGCCAGGCCGCGCCCCCCGTTCGCACTCGCACTGGGACTCAGAGTCGGACTCGCATTTACTGGGGACTCTCGGACTCAGAGTCGGACTCACACTCGGCACAGGTTCAAGGTGCCCTCGAAAGGGATCGGGATCGGGATCTACCTACAAAATGGTGCCGCAGCAGAGAGCTCAGCCCAGGTGAGAGTGGCCAGTAATGCAGACAATCCGTCATGCAGGTGTGAATGATTCATTAATTTCTCGCCTTCATACGAATTTTCATTTCAGTTAACATGCAAGCGGAACCGAAACGAGCCTCAAAGAGTTACGCACACAGCGAGAAAATTGCCTTTCTTCATGATATTATATGGATTTCGAAATAGGATATCTCATGTGGTATCTCACAGATACTTCCAGAGATCCTTGACTGAAGCTCATCAAGAGGCAAGCGAAATTAAACACTATTCCTTGTTATATAGATTTCGAACTAGGATATCTTAGCTGGTATCTCACAGATACTTCTAGAGATCCTTGACTGAAGCCCATCCAGAGGCAGCTCTAAACACTTTATTCCTTGTTTTGGCCTTTAATAATACCATTTATATTTTATTTACCTATCTAACTATAAAGCTTATTACAAAAATAAGTATAGTTATTTTTTGAGCATTTAAAGTTTTTACAATATTTTCCTGTGCATCTTGGATTGGTTAAGGGGGCAGGATGGGTGTAGGAGCTGGGATGTGGATGTGAATGTGGATCTGTAGATGGCGTTGGGGCTGGACTCGGCTGGACTTTAACGGCAAGGCGACGTATGCCTGGCAGCTCTCGTGAGCTCCGCTCCATCCACTGGCCACTGACCACTCCTGCTCCTGCCACTGCTCCTGCTCCCAGCTCCCAGCTCCAAGCTTAACGTCTTCATTACGCATGGCCACGGTCCAGGGTTCAGCGTCCAGCCTGGTCACCTACAGAAAACCAGAAAGTACAACAAAAATATATTTAAAAACAGCCATAAAAATAAGGAAAATAAAAGAGAGAGAACCGTTCTGTCTGTCTGCATTGCCAATTTCGTTTTGCATTTTCAATTTCGTGGCATTTCCTCTCGGAGTCTCTGAATCTGGGGGAATCTCGGGGAATCTGGGGGAATCTGGGGGAATCTGATCCACCAGCGGGTGGCCGGCGATCGCAGCTGGTGGGGATTGTCCGCGGATCGGCGGGCGTTAATTAGCTGATGAGCCCAGAGATCAAATGCCAATTAACCAATCGAAGTGCACAAAAGGTGATCTAATTGAATTACCTGTGTCGGGAATGATTTATCTAAAAAGAAACGTTTAAGAACCTTTGTATATTTAGGAAAGAATTACTTGGAAACCCGAATTTACTCCAAGAACTTATCTCCCCTCTGCCAGCTTTAGCTAGTATCTCTTCTTGTGGGTTATGGCCAAGATATTCATTCGATTTCACCTGAATTAGCCATGACCTACGACGGATAGTTCGCACAGGCGGTATGCACGCGAGAAGTTCACACGAATTCCTCGACTTCGGAGCTCAAGTTGGAGTTCGTTGCGGGTCGTAAAAAGCGTTGAATGATCTTTGCCTGCTGCTTTTGCCGGATCTTAATACAACAACAATTCATATTTTTTATTGCACCTACTTGGGGCCAGGAAAAAATACGAAAAAACAATGCAAAGAAGAGGAGCCAAGCTG
Organism: Drosophila pectinifera; assembly: GCA_008042775.1. Taxonomy (NCBI): domain Eukaryota; kingdom Metazoa; phylum Arthropoda; class Insecta; order Diptera; family Drosophilidae; genus Drosophila; species Drosophila pectinifera. Next base: position 22,801 of record VNKC01002788.1, read on the forward strand.
AGCCGATCGGCCCCGAAATGAAGGCGTTAACCAACTTTAATACATTTATTTGGGCCACAAAAGCGCTGCCCCGGATAGGCAACAGGAGCAGGAGCAGGAGCAGGCCGGGATCCCGGACTCAGGCCACAGAGACGCTGCCATATCTGTCCGAAGTAATAATTATGTTTCACGTTGTTATCCTAATTTACGTGCCCCAGAACAGAGACCTCTAAGCAGGAACAGACTCCACAGACCCCCAGGAATCACTCAGAGAAATAAGCACCTGAAATTAAATATATAATTCAATTAAATAAATTATTTACAAAAATATGATATATGATTTTAGTGGACAAATCAAAGTTTGAGATAATATAATGATTGAATAATAAAATAAATAATAAAACAGTTCGGGAATTCAATATTTCAATTCGAAATTTTCCATTCTGCAAAAGTGAAATTTAATTTAATTAAGTTTCTAATGGCGATTCGGAATATATGCGGCATTTGGCTGTCATTGTATTTTTGGCCAAAATATGCTGTCTTTTGATGGGGTATTTATGTCCTAATTTTTAGGACAACTCCAAGCTAAAAATATTCATAACTCAGCCAAAACAGCCTCAAATTCAATTCGGAAAACGTTTCTATGTTAGTTTTTATTAGGTTAATTAATCTGCATATCACATTTTACTTATCAAACTATGCTGTTAAGAAGATACGAATTTTTTAGTCTTTTGATGGGGTATTTATGTCCTAATTTTTAGGACAACTTCAAGTTAAAATATTCATAACTCAGCCAAAACAGCCTCAAATTCAATTCGGAAAACGTTTCTATGTTAGTTTTTATCTGATTAATAAATCTGCATACCGAATTTAGAAATTAAGAACAATAAATTTTTTGTCGATTTTTGACAATTTTAATGATGTAACCCCTTATCATTTTTTCAAAAATCGATCAAAATTTTTTTTCTTTGTTTTTTCTATATTTTGTTCCTAAATAATTAAGATTTTAATGGCGAA